>CM064918.1:54894114-54906614 GCA_032727855.1 Quercus ilex subsp. ballota
GATCTAGAAATCCGATCTGGCGTGAGCTTCGATCTGGCTTGGTGATTTGGTGTGAGCTCCGAGAGAGAAGCTTGACAATGGCGAGAGAGAGAAGGGATGAGAAACAGAGAAGGAAGAGAGAGAAAAGAAAGAGAAAAAATGAGAGAGGAGAGAGAAATTGCCGAGTAAAAAGAGCATTAAAAAAAAATTATACCATTCAGCTACAGTACCATCTTACATTTGAGATGGTACTGTAGCTAAATCTAAAAAAAAAATGGCTTTTCCCATATGGCCTTCCAGTTGCTGAGCATTTGTTGGGCTTGTATGCCAAATGTATCTTACATTTAGCACATGGGAAGCCCACTGCAGATGCTCTAAGGGTTGCACTTGTAAATGCTACCCTTGAGTGAGAGAATTTATGATAGAATCTTTTTTTTTTTTTTGAAGTAGTATTAAATCACGTATTTAAATTTAGAATAGTTATTTAACATATAACTATCTATTTAGTATGATAATTTCTTAGGAGATGGTATTTAGTATCAAATGATACCATGTAAGTGATATCAAAATCTAATAAGTATGAGACATGTCAGCAAAAAATAACTAACATACTAACAATTGAAAGACATGTGTTAGTGGGTAGTTATTTTTGCACACATGTGTCTCATTTATTGAATTTTGATATGGATGACCGAGTATCATTTGATACAAAGTACTTTTTCATTTCTTAGAACCTATTTACTAAAGACGGTATCTACTTACAAAGAAAATTATACTAAGAATGATAACAAATGTCATCATCTTTCAACAATTAACAACTAAGTTTTGATAAAGCATTATCACAATATTTAAATTTTCGCAATAAATGATGACATATGCTACAATTGAAACTCTTCATCAAATTAAATACCTACAACTGTTTGTAATGAATATTTTGTTATTCATACTTCCTTCTTTGTCATTTTACTTTATGAGTCTAACTATGATGCTTAGCTTACTAAATTTTTAATGAACACATTTTTAAGAAAGAAAACAAATAAAAAAAGAATAAAATAACAAAAGACATATGTTATTAAAGTATTTATTAGATAAAATTATAAATCTAGAAGATGTAACCACTAATAAATTAGTGTTCTCAAGATACCATACATCATCATTTTTACTTTCTAGGTATGACTAACACATAAAACTCAAAATACATGAAGAAAATTTTTGGGACATTAAAATTTAATGAGGCATTTTAGTTATTGGACAATGAAATATTCTAAGAATCATAAGATTTTGTTAGGGTTTAACTAAGAGAGTAATAGTAGGAACTATATACTTCTCTACAAAATATAAAGAAAGAAATTATTCAACTTTAAAATTGGAGGGGATGAAACTATCCCAAACATAAAGGGGGAAA
This sequence comes from Quercus ilex subsp. ballota, assembly GCA_032727855.1. Classification (NCBI taxonomy): domain Eukaryota; kingdom Viridiplantae; phylum Streptophyta; class Magnoliopsida; order Fagales; family Fagaceae; genus Quercus; species Quercus ilex. The sequence goes on from CM064918.1 coordinate 54,895,499, forward strand.
ATACTTTTTTCCATAATTCTTTTTTGTTGGTAAAACTATGAGTTTTTTTACTTTAAACAATGTGTTAAAAAAAAAAAAAAAAAGTCAGCCCAAGAAACTATGAATTTTGGCTCAACAAATTGGCTAAAAAAAAATTTAGGAATACAATAAATGTCATGATATTTTCTCAATACCTTTATTTTAGCTATGGTGGGCCCTAGTATGATATTTTATAATTTTATTTTAGAGTAATACTACATCCACAACATTTTCACAACAAATTATAGGTGGTAAATTGTTATTGGTTTTAATTGAAACAACTACTTTAAACCATGCACTAAAAAAACAACAAACAAAAAAATCAACAAACGAAAATTGTGCATAAAGCAGTGAATTTTTGCTTACCAAATTTGACTAAACCAAAAAAGAAGTTTATGAACACTACAAATTGTCACAATATTTTCACAATACCTTTATTTTTAACCATTGTAAGTTTTAGTTTGATATATTATTATTAATTTTATGGAAATGCGATCTCTATAATATTTTCATAACAAATTCTAGTTGACAAGTTGTTATTGATCTTAAAATAAACCCACGACTTGTATTAATTTTTTATCCATCAATAATGGCTTACCTATGATTTGTTGTGAAATTAATGTGAAAATGTTATGGACTTAGCATTTTTTTTTATTTGATCTATAAAAAACTGAGATCTCAAAAAATTGTGAAAATATTGTAATAACAACAAGTGTTACAGCATTTTCACAAAATATTTATTTTTATTTGTGGTTGGTTACAATTTCATAGTTTATTATTTTATTTCGACCTATAAGAAATTAACACCTCAATAATTGTAAAAATATTGTGAAATTTGTTATGTTAGTATAACAATATATATGCAAGCTCATATATATATATATATATATATATATATACACATATTTAAAAATAGCACAAACCGATAACTGAAAAAAAAAAAAAAAAATGAACAGTACATATTGAACAAACTAAAAGTACTATAACTTTTACACATTACATCCAACAAGTGTCACAACATCTTTACAAAACATTTATTTTCAGTTCATATTTTATTATTTTATTTCAACCTATAAAAAATTGACACCTCAATAATTGTGAAAATATTATAAAATTTTTTATGTTAGTATAACAATATATATATCAGATCATGTAAATATTTAAAAGAAAAAAAAAGGTACAAATGGACAACTTGAAAAAAAAAATAATTAAAAAAAATAAAAATAAAACGCTGTAGCCACTGTAGCTACAGACCTTGGTAGTCATTAGAATTGGGCTGAGTTGGTGGACGCCAATAATCCATCCAAAACCACGACTGAATCTGAGACTTTGAATTAGTCCAAAATCCTGGTTTTTGACGAAACCTCATTAATATATATCATAAATTTTGAAAAATTACAAGGTGTTGGGCGGCTGACTCCGATATCCTCCGCATGAATAATTTTCAAACCAATTACTTTTCCACGTTACCATGCAGAATAATTGTAAGAGCTCCGCTCTTACAATTAAGCAGTCAGCAGTCAAGTTGGAGAATAAGACAATAATAATTCAAACCATATATAATATAATGTCTAAATGTGGGGGAAGTACTAAATGGATCGACTCGATTCTTGGATTGTCTCATCCGTGGGATTCACAGAGGGAATCCACCATTCACATGAGACAATATGGTGGATTAGTCTAGACCTAGCCAACCTTATAATCCTTCCAAAATAATTAAAATTTAAATCCTATAGGGGAATATTAATGATTTTTTACAACTTAACTAAAAAAAAAAACAAGAAAAATGGATATTTTAATAAATTTAGAATAAATAAGAAAAATTACACTTTACAACCATAAACTAAACCCAAAATTACACTTTGCAAACAAAACTTTCAAAATGTATGATTCGCACCCTAAACTATAACCTTGGTTACACTTTGCACCCTGCCCGTCAATTATGCCATTATTTTTGGACAACTTTATCATGTTAAAAGACTCAATTGTCAATCTTGTCAATTCTTTAAAAACAAAGGAGAAATTGCACCTTACCACCTTAAACTATACCTTCAATTACACTTTGTCTCATAAACTTTGATTTTCCATCCAAGATAGCGATAGAATTGACAGCAAGGTGCAAAGTGTTACATGAGTTATATTTTAGAGTGCTAATCGTGTGCTCTAAAAGTTTATGGTGCAAAATGTAATTTTGGGTATAGTTTATGGTGGTAAAGCGTAATTACCCCGAATAAGCCTTTTATTTTTTTTTTTAAATTGTTATGTAAAATAGAAAAAATAAGTTCTTGTGTTAAAGTAAATTGAAAATTTTGCACGAGCTAATATGAATGTTATCTTAGATTTTTGACATTGACTCCTCAAGTGTATCTGGGTAAAGGCAAAAAGTTTTTTGTTTTTCACTTTATTAATTTTCCCGAGAACTTAAGTTATGGAGACATGAATTAAACTTAAAATCTCTTGTTATAATACCATGATAAATTACTGATTCTTTCAAGAGTTTAAGTTATTAAGAAGTGATGAATTTAATTATTTAACCATAATAATTCTAGCATTTAACTTAAGATTTCCTACTCTAATACCACAATAAATTACTAAAAATAATATCGTTTGATAAATACTATGCAAATAATCTATCAAAAACTGCAATGTACCTAAACGAACACCAAATTCCGAAGAGCAACCAAGTAATATTCATTAAAATCATTCTCAATGGTTTTCCTATACAGTAGTCAAAATAAAATTTTGTTATTGTATATCTTCAAAATAAAGAAAATGGAAAGTCCTACAAATAAATACTTTATTCAATTTTTGAAAAGTAGGCATGAATGTTTTGAAGAGTGGAAGAAATTTAAAAAAAAAAAAAAAAAAACTAATGAAAAAAGAATAAAGAAAGTTGTTCAAAGTTGACTCACCATAAGTTGTTCACAAACACCAATTCCTTCATGGAAACAAGAGATCTCAATTTGACTCCTGCATTACATTTGGAAAACTACAACCTCAATAACAATAAAAAAAATTTTAAAAAAAAAAAAGTTCTACACAATGCATATGGTTTTGGTAGTTTTGAACATGTATTGATTGGCATATAGGAACATTATAGTTGCAATGTAAATGTTTCTGGAAAGCTTCTAGAATGTACAAACTGTATGCATAAATGTTCTTACTTAATATTCAGTGGATTAAGAATAAAGAGTCTACCAATTTTACACTCCATTGTCTATAATTTTTTATCTTTATTTTTTTTAATTTACACTACTGTGTAACCATTATCCAACTTCTTGAAATGGTATAAAATAACCAAAACAAAAAAACAAAACAGGATATAATCAATGTTCATCACATATATACAACCAATGTTTTGAGTGAGGATGAAAATAAAAATAATAATCTCTAACTTTTTTTTGTATATATTGTGTCAAAATAATATATACTACTGTTAAGTGATAGATATAAAAAGCTGATATAATTAATAGTAATATATTAAATAAAAGAAGAAAATTTACATTGATGTACAAAGAAGATAGATACATGGTATCAGCCTAGCTGCCATGTTATGGTTGGTAGAAGTAGAACTGTGATCCTCGTGACTAATTTTCAAACCAGTTACTATCTTGCTATTACTTTTGGTCGTTGCCATGTAGAAATTTTCAAAGGTCCTATATCTTGCGTCCTATGCACTGTGTTTTCTTGGCAGTTGCCTAGTAACATCTTATTAATTACAAAGGTCCCATCTATTCAAAGCTTTAGAGGAGCATGCAGCCTTGCAAATCTTTATTTATAGCCTCATCGATCACCCCACACGCCAGAACCAAAAGTGCATATAACATCGATCACCCTCACGTAGTTGTTAATTGTTATAGCTTTTGTAGCAATTAATAGTGCACTTTTTTCGAAATGGCACAAGACCAGCCCAACCAATCCCAGCATATCCTACGTATTAATTCTCTAAGGTCTGATGCTGATACTGATTCAAAAAATGCTCGAGCTCGATGGGACAACTTAAGTGAGCATACAATAAATACTCTTTTAGTTTTGGCTACTTTGATTGCTTCCGTGACCTTCCAAGCAGGAGTCAACCCTCCTGGTGGGGTTTGGCAAGAAAACCCGCCAACCCAAGATCTTGCTCCTTCTCCTTCTCCTGCTGCTATTACCTATCCTGATACTGCCTTTACGAAATATAGGGATACACATAAACCTGGAAAGTCCATTTTGGCTAATAATAGGTTATCCTATGACGTTTATATTGTCTGCAACACTGCAGCGTTTTCTGCGTCGAGTTCCATGATTGTACTTCTGGTCGAAGCATCAGGAAAATTTAAAGTATTGGTGCGGGTTGCCCTATTTTCTATGGCAGCCACCTACACTGCTTCGGTCCTGGCTGTGATGCCAAATCATGGACCTCTTAATCCTTGCTTATTTTTCTTCGCACTTCTTGTACCGTATTTAGTTTTGTTTGCAAGAGATATTTGGAAGAAAATTAAGGCAGCATGGGTTGAACTTGGTGACACCAATGCTTGCCTCTCTGTCACCCTCATCTGCTCTCTCTTCTCAGCTGTAAAAGAATGGAGTTTGAACTCACTCCATTCAACAACAAAAAAGTTGTTTGTTTGACGTTTATTTAATTGGCAAATGGGCTAAAGGGTTTATCCCTGGGGCTTGGTTATAAAAGTGAGTTTGGGCTTCATTGCGATGTTTTATTATTTTGGTTGGGCTATAATTTGAGCTAAAAGCTTTGTTATAACTTATAATACGGCCATCTAAATCCTTAGGCTTCGTTAAAACTCGAAAGTGAGTTTGGGCTTGATTGCAATTTTTATTATTTTGGAACTGTTACTAGTCGGGCTCCAATGTCGATTGAGAGACAGAAGAGTAAGTTCATGAACCGTTCATCAAGTGAGAGCCCGCAGACAGGAAATGAAATATTGTCAATCACTGCATAACGTAATAAATAGTAGAGGTACTTCCTTTCCCCCCTTTGGGCTTGATTGCCATCTATAATGATTTATTTGCAACACTATTTTATGATTTAAGAATATTATTAGTGGAATATTGACATGACAAAATCTAAATCCTTAAATCATAAAAGAGTGGTTAAAATTTTAAGAAATCTATTGATAGAGTACCTTAAAAAATCTAGAGGATCTAAATCCTACGTTACAATGTTGTTTTTTCCTCCATATGCTCTGACTGTCTCAAATGATAACATTGTTTCAAAATCTGACCATACAGAAGAAGTCCTACATCTCATTCCTTTTGCAGCACTTGAAACAATATCACCATACTCATCATTTTCTTCATTCATTGAATCCATATCTAAAATGTAAAGGAAAACAAAACCAACAGCAATATAAAATAATAATAATAATAATAAATTAAAAAAAAAAAAAAAAACTCAACATTTTGAACCATTCTGAAACCTGACCATTCAAATAATGTGGCATAAAGAATTATAGGTTAAACAATGTTGCTTGTACTACGTTACAACTTACAAGTTCTTAATCTTACAAATAAATAATTATAGGTTAAACAGAAAATGCCAATCAACATGTCAGTTAAACTTTAAAGACAAACCACCTATCAATAAAATTTGCAAAGAGAAAAAAAAAAAAATATATATATATATATATTATATTATATTAAACTCTTTAATATACAAGAAGACTTTTGATATAAAGTACACAATTGAGTATCTTTGAAATAAAAACAACATGTAATGAGTCCACACGATTTGGCCTCTAATTGGCAGTGATATTATATATCATATTTAATGAAAACAAATGACCCAATTGAGGTTAGCAGAGAGTCAGAAAAATTGTGTAAAAATGAATGATGGGTGTCCCCTGCATGCGTAGGCCTGTACACGATGCGGTGTGGCCTGTTATGAGAGTGTTTTTCACACCACACCTATAGGGTGTGGTTTTCCCTTGTGCTTGACCACATCTCACCAATGGAGGGGTAAAACCGGTCTACATGAGGTGCGGTGCACAATATCGGTTTGGTGCAGTTCATTCGGTGAATTCCTCAATTTTCTCAGGATCCAAATACAACATAATCACAAAAGAAAACAAACACGAAAGGACCCAAATTTACCAAAGAAAAAACAAAAATGAAAGAAAACGAAAAAAAATACAAACAAATTCACAATCTCTCTAAAAAATATCCCACTTCAAATTAAAAAAAAAAAAACAAAAACAAAAACACTAAACTAAACTAAACTAAAACCTGAGTCATAAAGATGAAACAAAACTATCGAAAACAAAATAAACAAACTGGGCAGAAATCATTGCAAGGAGGAGCCTTAAAAGTCCAAACCTTCTCTAAATAGCTAGGACAAAAAAAGGGGAGGGGAGAGGGCGAAACTCCAAGAACAATGGCATTAAGTGGTAGAGTACAGTGACAGGAAGTGGCGGAGTGCTACAGTCTAAGGAGTGAGGGGAGAGAGAGAGGAGAAGCGGAGACGCTTGGGTGAGGAAAACTAACGAGAGAGAGAGAGAGAGAGAGAGAGAGAGAGAGAGAAGTGGGGAACTGAACTGAACTGAGGATGGGGACTAATATATTTAGGGTTTGAATTAAAACGACATCGTTTCAGGTTTTTTTTTTTTTTTTTTTTTTTTTTTTTTTTTAATCTGATACCAAAACGACGTCGCTTTGAGACTCATATTAAAATTAATAACAAGTTCAAATGACGTCATTTTGCTGTTTTGTATTTAAAATTTTCAAACCCTACAATGTTTCCTATTACGCTCTCCAATCTCCAGTGCCGTTTCTCCTTCTTCCTCTTTTTCCTTCTTCCTTCCTTGCCTCTCTCAAGCTCTCACCTTCACACATTCTGTATATTGAAGCCTATAGTAACTATACATATAAATTATAGCATATAAATATAAATACATACCGGTGCGGCATGGTGCGGTGCGGTTTCTAGTCGGAGTGCAAAATGGCCGCCGATCGCCAGACCGACCGCCTTTGGTATGCCTAGATCGCTACCGACCACCTCTCTGAACACCTGCGGTTGAGCTTTGTATCGATCGGATCGGTTTGGCCCTGGCCGGTTTCGTCGGTGCCGGTAGAATCTTGAATAGGCCTACATGTGATGCCTTTATGAAAATTTCCTTCCTTTCAGTCTAGGACCAATTTATCTTTCCAAATCTTTGACAATCTATGTTTCTTTAGGGCCCTGGGCACAAAAAAAGTATTAGGACTTGTGCTATATAGATTATAGACAACCAATCTCATACAATAAATTTCCAAATAAAAAGGTTGATTGAAATCAATGTTGAGCAAGATAAGTAACTTTGCAAAAATAGGCAAACCTAAAGAGTTGGAAAAAGTTTTAAGAATGAGAGTCGCCAGAAAAAAAGGACCAGCAAGCAGGGTGTACTTGCTTCATTAATATGTGGGGTTTCATGACTTTAAAACTCTCAATAAAAATCCATGCCACCATGAAAGATTATACTATTTTCTAATGGCAAGTATATACTTTGATGAAAGCTTACAATGCTCTTGGATGAGAATTTGCTAATTGGTTCAATACCAATACATTGGCCACTGATCACAAATTACAGAAAAGCTCAAACTTTCATGTAAAAATCACATATTTATGAACCAAAGTTTTCAGAAACTTGGGCAGAAAAAATCCTCTATTATTTCTATTCAATGCTCCATTTGGTTGCTGTGTAAATGTAAGGAAGATAGAAGAAAAAAAAAATCACCTTCCATTTTATGATAAAAGTTTCAAATTTTCATTTTTCCTTTCTTTTCTCTCACTTTCTCAGAGACCAAACAGTGCAAAGTGGTGAATAGAAAGAAAGAAAAAAGACTAAAATTTGAAAATTACGAGGTAGGCTTTCTAAGGAGACGAATATTTGAAAAAGACTTAACTTATTTAAATAATATTTTTTATTATTATTTTATTAATAAATATCTCTTCATTAATATATATTTTTTCCCACTCCACAAGTCCCAACCATGGCTCTCTCTATCAATTGTCATTTGCCTCTACTTTCTAGTTCTCCCTAAACTCTCTTCCTCCCTCAAATCTCAAACCCAGATCAGCAGCAGTCGGCAACAACCTCGCAGTGGCAGATTGGCAGCAACCTGGTGACGGCAGATCGGCAACAACTTGGAGGAGCAGATCAGTGACAAATCAGTGACAGATCGAGGTAGATCCAACGGGTTTTTCATGTGGGTTTCTGTTGGATTTTTCATATGGGTTTTTCTGGTGGGTCTGTGTGGTTGGTGCTGTGCTGAGTTGTAGTGATTGAGTTGAAATAATATTAAAATAATGGATAAACAAGCTACAGTAACCGTGTAAATATACACGGTTACTGTAGCTAATGGAAATATTTACACATTTTTACACCCACTAATGTGAGTGTTTTTTTGCTCAAAATGTGTAAAAATTGTACTTTTTTCTATTTTAGAAGACTATAAATGGACTGATGTGGTTGCTCTACCGGTGTAAACTTTAGACTAGTATTAAAGCTGAATAGGATATACGTCAAATCTCACCAATGACACTTCCTAAAATTAATGCCATAAACCTTGGTTGAGAGTAAATGGAATATCCTGATCTTTAAAAAATATTTATGTGCAGTTTCTAGAGGCACAATGCCCTAACGAATGAGAACTTACTAACCCACTTGATAAAATCATGCTAGTCAATTCCAAAATCCAATTTGGTCATAAAACTCCTTCAATAAAAGGTTTCAATTGAATAGGAACCTTTTATTTTAATCAAGTAATAGTCAATTCCTTCAACTACTTTTTTGATATTTCACTCCATATTTCCTCTTCATAAATCTCAACATCAAGCATTCAAGCTTTTGAGATAAGGTCAAGGATGGCAACCTTGCCCTTGCCTAGATCATATGAGCATGAGAAGAGCATATTTTCAATCCTTTAGCCAATAAACTATAGCATGAGCCCGCTCATTTAAGAGTTGAGAGACTCAAGATCTATGGTCATGTGTGTAACTTACCAATATTTACACTCTAGAATGTTAGAGCACAAATAGTAACATTACTCCTAAACAATGATCTACCCTGGTCACAAAATGCCTCAACCCTATACCCCTCTTTGATCACCTACCATGCTCTCGTTTTACATGAGTTTTGGCTGCTCTTTGGGATGGTATTTTAGTTGTGTTGTATGATTGGAATGGTAACTTATCAAGGGGTGGGCAAAACAAATCCCAAGATGCAACCCAAAAGTTGCTTAGGCTAAAGCATTCTTCTAGGCACTTCATCTTGCAAGAGAATTAGAGATTGGCACCTACAAAAGGTCCTCTAAAGCCTAAGAGGATTCAAAGCTATGCGTTGATACTTTAGTGTACAATAGAGCATTCACAATGGAAAATGACATCATGTTCTATTTTACCATCCCAAAAATCTACTTTATCAATTATACCATACCATTTTACAATACACCAACATCCCAACTTTTATTTTCCTATTCTACTCATTAAAATAATATATATTACCCACTAAAATAATATAATATATTCCAATACAACTCTCTCTCTTTCTTCTCCCCCATCTCTTTTTCGCTTTATCAATTAAAATATATTATAATTTTTACTAAAGAGCTATAGTGTCATCCTACATTTAGGATGGCACTGTAGCACAATTGCAAAAAATTTTGCAATTGTAAGATTTTACAAGTTCAGCTGCTGGGCTCTTTTTGTACCTTTATGTTAAATTTTCCCTACATAGACCATTTACAATTGCCAATGAGAATGCTTTAGCAGCTTTTGATGCTAAAAAATAAGCTTGCCATCAGGTAGAGCATTGAGTAAGGTCTATGACATGTAAGCTGTGATTTTATAGTTTAGAAAAATTATAGTAGTAGTCATTTCAAATCATTGAGAGGATATTTCTATGCCCATTATTTTTTAACATGAATAGCTTAAGTTAATTGTTCATTAAGATCTTAGGTGCAATTTAAATCCGGTGAATTTCCCGTTGGGCTGTGCTATTTTAATATGATGGTGTACAATCATGGTTTTATTGATTACAATGCCCAGTGAAATCTAAACAGTAGATATGTGAATTTTTTTAAATCTCATTCATAAATATTCTTTTATCATTTTAGCTTGTTGTGTGAAGTGCTAATTTGGATACTGCAACAGGTACAAAATCAATCCGAAGAACCGTGCTTGTGAAGTGAATATTATTTTCTTGGTTTTGTGGCCCTAGAACACTCACAACAGTGGTGCTATATTGGTATATTGCTATATTTTAGCTTATCAAATACCAAAATCATGTTCCAGCAATGGAGCTAAACTTATTTTTTTTAGCTCTCTATAGATGTGCACTGTTCAGGAGAGCTAAACAAAAAATATATTATTTTATTCTGTCTGGTGGATTAAAATAATAAAAAGTGGTTCTCTCTCTCTCAGTCACTCCATGCCTCTCTCTCTTTCTCTCAATCACTCTCACCTCTCTGTCTTAACATCTCCGACCCACGCCTCCGCTGGCCTCAATGCCATTGACCCAAGCCAACCCAAGCCCCAAGCTGCCGATCCACATCTCCGACCCACGCCTCCACCCAGTCCTCCATCTCAACGCTTACCCAACGCCGATCAGACCCATCCGCCTCAGACCCACTTCTCTTCTGCCAATCAAACCTACACCTCTGCCCAGTTCTCCATCTTAATGCTCACCTAACACCGATCAGACAATTGCTTTGGTTTTCCGCCGATTAGACCCATCCGCCTCAGACTCACTTCTCTTCTGCCGATCAGACCCACGCCGACACTGTCCTCCTCACCGAAGCCCATCTCTGTGATTGGTGATTTTTTTATTTTGTTTGTGATTGGTGATTTTGTTTGGTCTGGGTTGAGGAAAAAAATTTGAGATTTCGGTTGATGGTTTTTTTCTTTTCCCCCTGCTGTGGGCTATTAGTGGTGGTGGTTGTGGGTGTGGTTGTGACTGTGGCTGATGGTAGAGGTGGTTGTGGTTGGTGCTGTGGATGTATTTTGGGTAGTGGAATATATTATTTTATTGTATGAGATATATTATTTTATTGTGATGTTTATATTATTTTATTGTGTTGAAAGCTAAAATAGATCCACTGTTGCAGCATGTGTGTAAGTAAAATA